>PEGC01000041.1:0-43508 GCA_002921095.1 Cladosporium sp. SL-16
GGTGAAATGCCTCGGGGGTGAAGTGCGGGGATTTTTCCGAAGACTTAGGGACTAGTACAGTATATCTATGGTTGATAGTAAACATGTATACATGTATATGTATATCGATGTGTGATACTTAGAGTTCGTCTTGTGAATAACTGAATTCTAGTGTAAGTCAAATGACTCGAGGCTCTATTGCTCTCTTCGGATAAATACATGTACCTTCCTTCACATAATTCGTCTATACTGGACATCGTAGCACAAGTCGATCGCTTAAATAGGAGTGACAAAGGAATGACATACAAGCCATCGAGACAAGACAACACGAACGTATTGACAACCCTTCTATGAGCCTGAGCGAGGATACCAGCCTGTTCCCAAACCTTTCAACAACAAAATGCCCATTACCCTCCGCACAAATCAAAAAGGTCGATCACACCGACATTCCATGCACATCGCTCATCTCATCACCCGCCCGCCCATCACACGGAGTGCAGTCCGCCTTGCCTCGCTCAAACAGTCAAACACCAGAGGCCGCAAGAAGGGGATGAAACACCCACCAACCACAGGCCCTATCCTCACAACTGCCACACGTATACCTTGTTCTCGCAATCCATACCAGCGATCCTCTCCCTTCCAATCAAACACCGAGCCCGGAGTACAGACCGTCCAGGTTCTAACCCACGGGCCCTCACCAGCGAACGAGTCTTGCCTCGAAACAAGCGTTTGCATCAAGCAAGACAAGCAGTTAATTAGTTGGCCTTTGCTTGCTGCACTCCCGTTTTCTTGCACGTGTCTCACTCCCCCACACCGGCTAGAGATTTGCTTGTATCGTGTCAAACGTGCCGCCTCCTATGTGGGGGGCCTTGGGGAGTAAGTAAGTCCTACATAACGTCTCTTGACCTAAGGACAGGGGTTCAGTAGCGACGACAGGCGGACCGTGAACGTGTCTTAGATTCCATACCGTTGCAACTTGTAAGTGTAACGGTGGCTGGCGCGTCCCATCAATTGAAAACATGGAGAAGTTTGGGGAAATGTCTCGGTTTGGTGCATCGGTGCATTGGTGTTAGTCTGGCGGATCAAATTGCACATGACGGAAGTGGCTGGCTGGGGGAAGGTGGAACCGATTGCGAAGAAAGTGTAGACGATCGATGGTCTGGTTGCTCTGGGAGCAGCGATGTTCCCTGGCTCTTGAGATGGCTCTTGAGAAACGGGAGGTTGCAAGGCTATCGAAAAGATCGATCTAGTCCAAAAAAGAACAAATGGTCTCTCGACCTCGACAACAGAGTTGCATTGCACTAATCCAAAATCGCTGGGTATCACCAACAACGCACAAAGCATGAAGCAATAGAGGTTCCATCCAAAATTGGCGTTTCACAAACAACGAAAGGCTTCAAGCCTTGAAGACCTCTTCCACTCCGTTCCAATCGCCCTTGACGCGCCTCTCCCAGTAGCCGCCCTTGTCTTTCAGCCTCCACAGCTCCTCGCCATCACCAGGCACCTTCTCGAAGAACTGTGGCGTCCATTCGTTGCCGTGACTGTCCCGCACCTTCTTCCGTGACCGCTGCCTCTCTTCGAGTCGTGCTTTCGTTGCTTCCGCTTTGTCCACGTCGCCGAGTTCTAAGAGGCGCTGATCAGGCCTCAAGCGCGAATCCGTAGGCGGAAGGAAGCCATCTTCATTCTCTGTGATTTCGTTCAGAGCGGCGGCGAAGGTAGTGAATCCGTAAACCTTCGCGGCGTTCGCGACGAGGGGCCCAGCTCTCCAGATTTCAGCGCCTGTGTCGGTGCGCTTGAGGCTTTCGGTCCATTTGCCTGTGAGGCCCAGTGAGATCGGGGCTTCGCCTGATGCAGGATCGAATAGTTGTACAGTGACTTCTTCGCTTCGCCCTGCGAACATGCCTCCCGCTTTGAATGTGGCAACGGCGCGCATGCCGTTGGTTTCGTTGACGATAGTCATATTCTGTACGGGCTCGACGTACTTCTCGCCTGCGATGACATTGCGGAGGAAGCATGTAGCCTGATTCCATGAGTAGTGCTCACCTTTGCCCTCGTTTGGTGCATGCAGGATGACATGAGAGCGGCCCTCGGTGTTCAGTTCGACAGACTTACCCCAGAACTTCTGCACCGGCTGAGGGGATTGGGCAAAGCACCAGCCGCCATTGTTTAAGCTCTCGGCTTGGCAAGCTGCTCGCACGGGATGATGGGAGACTTTTTCCGCAAGGAATCGGAATCCTAGATCCTCGCGGACAAGTTCGAAGGTCTCTCCCAGCATAGGGTTGAAGGGTTTACGAATCGCTCGCTCCTTTACTCTGTTGTATGCGAAGCCTGATATAGCAAATGCAGCGACATATAGCAGACGCTCAGTAGCATCAATTGAGGTGGACGCAGCAGCATCGAGGAGTGCCGAATACTCCATGCACTCTGACAAACGTTGCAGTAACGATGTCGGTTCGTTTGCAGTCACGGGCATCGAAACTGTTGACAGATCCTTGCCAGCATTTTTGCGCAGGAAGCCAATGATGCTCGGTGGTGCCTGCTTAGGCGCGAGCAAGGTTTCACGACGCTTTGTAGGCGGAAGAGGTAGCGGTGTGAGTGTCTTCGGTTTCGCAAGAAACAGGTCCGTCGAAGCACTGGTGTATCCTTGCTCGTCTTCGCCGGAGTCTGCAGTACTACTGGCATCCGAATCGGCAATAGACATCTGATCTTCTGCATTGGCCTCGTTCGCCTCTTCGAATTCGCTTGAGCGGCGAATTGTCAAGAACTGAGAGGGAGTGTGGCTACCGTCCATGGCATCGAAGAACTCTTCGCTTCGAGTGGATTCTAGTGACATCCGAGATGTTGATACTGTAAGTGGTGGCCGGCGCGATTTACTCTCGGCGATTAACGCAGAGAAGCCAGCCACGGCATCGTCGAGATCTCGAAGCAGCGCCATACACCTTTCGTGGACGTCGTTGTCCTGCTCAAGATGTTGCTGCGAAGGCGCCTTCCTGGTCTTCGCCACATTCACACTTCCGATTGACGGGCTCATAGGTGCACTTGCTTGAGCTGGCGGCGCGAGCTGACCGGAGACTGTTCGTCTGATGAGTCCCGGGCTGCGCGCGACACTCACCGTACTGGCCTTCCGTTTCCAGAATGGGCGCTTCTCCTGAACCTTTTCATCGGAAACTTCTTGGAAGTATTCGCTTGTCGAATCGTGTGAAGCTGGGCTGGGCGCATTGCTGCTGCTGTTTGATGTGGTGTGACTAAGCCCCACCCCGGTTGCACCAGGTGCGTACTTCGGGTCTGTGTCTTTTGCGAGCCTGCGCACAGCATCGCGCGAGCCAGCCACTTTGCTGACAAGCTGCTCAGCCCTGGCCCACATTATCTCCGCCGCAGGATCGGATTGTTTCGACGGCATGAAGCCTTCGGAGGTTGGTGCAGGCGTCCCCGGCACGGATGCAATGTTTGCTGAAGCGGCAGCCCGCTCTAAAGCGTCCCTCCAGCCATCGAAGTCTTTGCGATTGCTAGCTTTCAGGTGCCAAAGCTCCGCGCCAGAGTCCACTGTGAACTCCCTCGCTTTCTCGTTCACCGCGATCGCAGCGAGAGACAAGGGGATTGCGCCACGCAGCGCTGACGAGTGGCGGTCGCGATAGTATGACAGAGTGGAAGACGTAAAGTCCAGCGAGAAGAAGCGTCGTGCATGGCCCTGGCCCTTCTTTCTGCGCTTTTTATGAAGCACGCCGGTGTAGAATGTGGAACCTTCCAGGCCCTTGGATTCGGTCGCATTGGATTTTGGTCGAGGATCCTCTAGTACGCCCTTGTGTAGAGGCGTGTCACCGTGTAACGACTCCACTGAATCTCCAACGGCGCGCAAAGAGGGGCTGGAGCCTTTCCTGCCGCCTTGTGCACTCGGCGCGAACGCTTGTGAGTAATGCAAGTGGTGGCCAGACTTGGGCGGTGCGTTTGTCGGATGCGTCATAAGCACAAAGGTGATCGTCTTGCCCGTGGTCTTGGAGAAGGTGTTGTCGAAAACCAGTCCGTACATTCCTCCCTCTCCCTCCGCAACATCGTATCGGCCCATAGACACCTTGTCAGCCTCACATTTTCCGTGCCACGCAACTGATCGTAGTCCTATTCCCTGCAGTTTTTCCACCAGCGCCTGAGAAGCATGTCTGCTGACCGAGGCGCGATGCACTCTTTTTCCTTCCTGTGGTGTGGCATCTGTTCCTCCGGGGGCAGCGCCGGGAATTTGTGGCTGGTCGAGAACTTCGTGTGTGTGTAGCGGAGGAGCGAGCCCATTCTTGTTGCCTGGGTGCTTGAAGATACCGAAGTCTATGCTCTTTTTATGCGGCTGGACGCTCCATGAGATCGAATGCAGCTCGGGGACCTGGATCCAGCGGACGAGGTAGGACTGGAGGTAGCAGGGTTAGCGACGGGTGTGCGAACATCCCTATAACAGACACGACAGTATGCGCCCACCTTTGAGTGTACGACAATATTCTCAATACCAGCCATGTTGCCAGCTCGCGTTTGTCGGTAGCTACCTTGGGCAGCTGCCTGGTAGCTCGCAGGCAGGCAGACAGACAGGCGGTCGAGCTTTGTATGCGACAATTTGTGGGCAGCAACAATAGTAGCTTAGGTGAGGGTGTAACAGTAAGCTGAAGACTACGGCGTAAGACACTGCATGCGCCTTGATTATAGTACGGAGGCTGTCGGATCGAACAGCTTTCTCGCTCAGAAACGCGAGCTGCCTCGGATCCCGCTGTCGCTGTCGCAGGGGTTCGAGAGTTTAGGGTGGTGTTTGTTGGTCTGACGTAGTAAGATATGAGGCCGACCGTACAGGTATTTTTGACCGGATGGATTGTGTTTATTGTTACACCGTCCGAGGAATAAAACTTTACTGTTTTATTTGGTAGTACTGCGTATATACGTATATCTACCAAAATTCACATAGCAACGTGTGACCATCTACATTTTCGCCATGTCATCGTACGAGGCAGGCCTGTCACGAGCAAGCTCTCCTCCTTGGTGCTACTAAACGGTGGCTGCGTCAGCCTCTTCTCGCTTGCCCAGCCTTACCCACAGCGATCCGGCAACAACCGAGTCCAAGGCTTCCTTGGTCGCTATTCCTGTTGCGAGATCCGATGTGCGCAGTGCATACGGATGCCCGTATTCCCACTTCCCGGCGCCTCGGTACCGTGAGCATGTATGTGTATACGGAACAGGAAGTGTGCTAGCTGAGCTAATCTGCTCGTGTAAGCACGGGTAACGATAGAATGGCAGCGACTAGGGTCAGTGTGTGAAAGACATGATCAGCTAAGACAAAATTTAGGGTTGGTGTTTGGGGTTATGCAAAAGTGCCCCCAACCGATCATTTTGATCAAATTGATGTGGAATGCCATTTATATAATCCCATGATGTTGCGTGTACATTTTCTGTTGCTCTATCATACAATTAATGGGATCTTATAGGTGCTAGGAGGTGTTGGTGCGTTTCGATCGATACATCACTTCTTCCTCGCAAGCTGACTATCGACTTGTTGAGAGAAGCCTCCAATTCTAAGCTGACAACTATATGGCCTGAACACAAGACTCTAAATCCAAGATAAATCGATAAATAGGACGGACTGTCACTTGTCATCTCAAAACAACAAGTACATTAAATCAACAACATCAAGCTCATCGTTATCCTCACAAAACGACAAGACCGTCCCAATTTGGCATGTGAAAGTCTAAAAACCTCCGGCTGATCCAGGAGGATCCAGTCCGGGTGGTTTGGCGATGACGACATTTCCCTTGGTTCAGGAATCTCGGACTGCGAACGTACACATCACTCGCATTCAGAAAACAAAGCATTATAGAGGTAGGAGATACCTTTTACATTTTAATTACAGATACATCAGCCGCTACATTGACACACGCCACTGGATGCCCAAGCCCTAAAGCCCAGCATTGCCGTGGTTTCAGTCGGAAGGACAAATATCCAGCACATCGTTCGAATCATAGACACGACCTTACACTACAGCAATTGCATACACGATGGCCGAAACAAGCTCACAACAAAGCTCTCTCAAGCAATTCCTCGCCGTAAGTACCTATTGCCCTATTCCGAAACCCAAACAACGATTCGTGACACTTTCGCTGGCCGCCGTTGGTGTTACAAGTTACAACGGCAACGCAGCGAAGAACAACAGCAGAACGATCCCACGTTCTCCGAACGATTGAAACAGAAACACACCGTCCTAACTCTACTCTTGTTCTGTTGCTTCTAGTCCATCGCCACCATCAAAGGAGATCTCAGCAACATCACCGCACCACCGTTTGTCCTAGCGGACAAGTCTACAACCGAATTCCCACGCTACTGGATCGAGCATCCTGACCTGTTCATCGCGCCTGCGCACGAGCAAGACCCAGCGAAGCGCTGTCTCGCGGTATTGAAGTGGTTCCTCGCCTCTCTGCGCGGCCAGCAGTACGCTGGTCGTGATCCTAAAGATGGCGTTAAGAAACCGCTGAACGCCTTCCTGGGCGAGATCTTCGTGGGGGAGATTGGTGACAAAGGCGACGAAACGCGCCTTGTGAGCGAGCAGGTCAGCCACCACCCGCCTGTGACAGCTTGCTACTTGTGGAACACGAGGCACGGCGTGCGCGCGGAGGGCTTCACGAGGCAGGAGATCACGTTCACGGGCTCGGTCAACATCCAGCAGATCGGACACGCCATTTTGCACGTGGATGCGTTTGACGAGGACTACCTTATCCCGTTGCCCAACATCAAGGTCAAGGGGATTCTGACTGGTGGGCCTTACCCGGAGCTGAACGGCAGCTACACTATCGTCTCATCGTCCGGATATTTCGCTGAAGCCGATTTCACTGGCAAGGGCCTGTTGGGATTCGGCGGGCAGAAGAACCATGTGCAGGCGGCAGTTTATGGCGCCGATGATTACAAGAAGAGTAGCCCGTTGTATTCGGTCGAAGGGAACTGGGCTGAGAGCTTCGTCTTCAAAGACGCCAGCGGCAAGACGACGGACACGTACGATGTCGCATCGGCGCCCTCGGCTGAATGCCGCACCGCGCCTCTCGACGAGCAGGACCCGTGGGAGTCGCGCAAGGCCTGGCAAGGCGTCATCTCAGCGATCCATTCGGGCAACATGCAAGCGGTGTCCGATAACAAGAGCTCACTGGAAAACGCCCAACGGGCCTTGCGGAAGGAATCGGGCACCAGCGAAGCAGCGTGGAAGCCTCTGTTCTTCCGGAGAGACACCCACGACCAGGTCGCTGAAGATCTTCTCAAAGTCGCCGGCCAACGACTGGACGCCGACGCCACGGGTGGGATTTGGAGGTTCGATGCTCACGCGGCGAGCACGCTTGACAGACCGTGGAGGAATTTTACTCCACATGGGCAGCAGTGAAGCGTTGTCGGCAAGCTCTTGCGACGCTGTTAGTCGCGCTGCGTGTCGAAGTCAGCTGTCGTGGTGGTGTGGGTGGAGTCGTGGAGATCATCCCCAACAGGATCAACAGAGTGCGCGGGCCTGATCCTTAAGCACGCCTCCCATCGGCTGCTGTCCGGGCGTTTTGAGGCCATCCGCGCGAATTGAAGTCTACGTAGGGCATCAACACAATTCAATAGCGTATGCGTTGTCAAAGATCGCGTCAGTAGAGCGTGTGCATTACTCGCAACAGTGAACAGTCGTCGTCATGTTGAGGAGTCGAAGGTTGAAGCGATGGCAAGCCGAAAATCAAACAGACGTCGCATGTAGAGGTAGAGGGAACCACGGTGCATCATAGCGCTGAAACATGCAGACCCAAATACAGCATGTTCGGGGGACATCTCGTGTGCGGGAGTTACTTACACCATGTATAAGCGCGACAGATGGAGCATGTGCTTGCGAACACAGGTAGACAGCCTTTGGCTAGGCACGACTCGAGGCATGAGGTACAGTACTCCGGCGTAGAGAATCATTGCGACGCGTAGTCGGTGAAGTCACAATCGAAGGTAGTCCCACGGTTCTGGCCAGCGCTGCGTGGAAGTAGGCCTGTGGAGCCTGGAGGATCATTTCCCACATGGGCACCATAATTCCCAGCAGTCGGAGTTGGCTCCAATTCGCATACCGTCGGGCGGCGCAGTCTCGGTGACAAGTAACGTCGTTGGGGGAATGGACGTCCATAGGGTAACAGTTATGGAAACTAGAGAAGGGCGAGGGTACCTCCGTAGAGGACGCGACAGCAGTATCTGTGCAGATGCAGTCCGGTATGGAGTTGAGCATGTCCCGGAAACACGCCGCGCCAAAGCCAAATCCTCTTAATGCGGGCCCGCACATTGCAAGTGGCTGATCATGGGAGGGATGCGCACCTTCGAGCAGCGAGTGCCATCACACTGCCATGTGCGGTTGTCTCAGATCTACGACCTTGCCCTTTTTGCCTCTTACGGCATTGTGTTTGACTTTGAGGCAGACGCAGCGGCTGAGCGCGCCGGACTGAAGATCATCGTCCTAGGAAATCTAACACCAGATAAGATTGTCTTCCTGCCAAGACACGCTGATTGCTGGCTGTGAGCGTTGAGGTTTCTAATTATCGGCGTGTGCGACCAAGGATTAGCAGGTTTAGGAGTCCTAGCAATTAGACATGTGCTGTTGATGTTCTACAATCGCGCGCGATGGTTTACTGGCTCTCCTGTGCGGATCCTAGTTTCGTCAGTAAGCGCAGGCGTTCGCATGCCGTGTACACAGACCACAGCTTGCGCATACACAGTATATCTGTGAACTAATCGGATCCTCGTCGAAACGCTGGCTATAGTGTGTGGAGGCCTTGGTGACGAATACCCGTAAACTCGTGTGGAATCTTCATGCCTAGTCACAGCCAGCAACCAGACTTCTAGAAATATTGAACCATGGCGTCCGGAGTTCGCGATGGCCGTCAGGGCAAGATAGCGTAGCATGTGATGGTGTGCTATCGCATCCTACTCACCAACGCGCTGAAGACCGCCTTTGCTGTGGATCACGGCCCAAGCACGGGACGGAGTTGGGGGCTCGAAGAACGTCCAAGCATTTTTGCGGTGAACTCTTTCTGAGGTGAAGATCGCCATAGTGTATGAATCTCACGTGTCTGTCCTCACTGACTGCCTGATAGGAGGCAAGAAGGGAGTAGTGAGACCCGCCCTCCTCAGAGCTCCGACGAATAGTGCAGCTGCTGCTTTCGTCCATTTTGACTATGGGATGAGATTTCCATGGCCAAATTTAACGGCTTCGCCCCTGAGCCTCCACTACTGTGCTATAGAGCTACTGTTGGGCAAACGTGGCGAGCTGAAACAGAGTCATGCGAATTTGCTTCCATTTTTGCTGTCAATAGTCACCATTCTTGCAGTCGATAGTCGTCGGCAATGGCTTGATGGCTGGCTTCTAGAATCGCAGCACGCGAGCAGCCCGCGGTGTCTTCCGACGGGGAACTGATAAACACTGTCGGAGGTGATGGACGACTATAGTCACTCGCCAGCCGCCTTCCCGCACGCCACAAGTCAGTCAGCCCTGTCGCACGGCCTCAGGCGAGTCTGCGTATCTACGCGGCATTCGTCTTGCGTGCCTCTGACCGTGGAGCGCCTGCTACAGTCCTACCACTACAGATCGCACGTCACTTTCGACGATGACTGCGCCCCTGCAACCGTCCGTGTGGTGCGCCGAACCACAAGCAGCCATGTGCGTGCATGCCGGGCAAAGGCAAAGTTTTAGTTTTAATTGACAGATCGCTAGACGGGCCGTCAGCCACACAAAGCCTGATTTCAAAGTCCCCCGGACGCTGGAAGTCATGATGTATGACGGTGGCAGCAGTGATAACGGACCTCCTCCACTTCCACCACCTGGTGGAGCAACACAGTGTCCGAACCCGGTTTGCCAAGGCAGTTGGTGAGGGACTAGCCCAAGGAGAGCCCTGCTCGCCATGCCAACCGCCTTGCGGCAGCGTGTACTCGCCACCGCCATTGCAAGCGATGCACGGCATCGTCACACTCTGGAGAACATCTCGCCTGTCCTCAAGCCCGGCACATGCACACGCGAGACGACATGTATACATGTCGAGATCTGCCAGGAAACAGAGTTGTGGCTTTCAGCCTCAGCCTTAACGGACGCAAATCCCCCTGACAAAGCAGATCGGGTTCCTGCATGGGCCCGTCCGGCATGCCTGGGAGGCGTCTGCGGCAGGCCAATAGCAGTGCCAGCTGCTGCCCATGACGAACGTTTCTAATCTGCAGCCCTCTGAGCTAGATTGCCAAAAGTACAGAGCCCGGGAACCTTGAAATTTCGTTTACTACTCTCGGCCGATGCCCGCCGGCTACGCGGTAGGGTTGTGGGTCGACTTCACTTGGCTCTTTGTGGCAGGGCGAAGAGGTGCATGTCCACTCTTGAGCCACTCCTTTTCGTGCTGTGAAGCCCGTTCGCCTCCACGCACGACTGCGCACGCTCTCTGAAAGCGCAGTGCCGAAGAATACCAGGAGGCAGTGTCGTGGCTTGTCCATGCACGGAGCCATCGCCGCGCACACTCCCGTTCGCTGGAAGGGGGTTAATGGCAATCGCCAACGCCCTACCGCGCAGTCTACTGGTCTTCAACAGCTCGCGCGAGACAAGACGCTAGGTGGTATCACTGTCTTATTACGCCCAATCCCTAATGCAGGCAGGCCCCCATGTCTGCCGTACCGCCTAAGGCAGTCACCACCCGCGCCGAGCCCTACGCGTTGGGGGTTGCTGCTCCGAATACATGATCAATCGAACAGGCCACGGCAATTCATCATAGCCAGATCGCGAACAAATAGGCCTTGGGTTTCATGTACGTGGAATGACCTGGATCTTCCACGCCGGTGCATGTGCTAAGCTCCATCGTCCATGGCTGATGGACCGTGATGATCTTGGAGGTGATGGTAGGCACGGACATGTTGCATAGGAGTGGGTCTGTGGACCGCACCGTTGTTCGGGTGTATTTAGGTAGGCGCGGCGCTACGAACGGCTTGTGATGTTGATGCAGCATCCTTCATTTTCGTGTTGAGCGGCCGCGTGTTTTTGGGTTGACGATCTTTCTGATCCAACTGTCCATACCTCCCTCCCGATAGCCTACCTCCACTTCACTCCCGGATATCTAGACACCCTCGCTTTGTTATAGACGCTCATTCCTCTTGTTCGAATCCTTCTTCTAGACCAATACACCATCTACCAACAACACATCATCATCATCATCATCAACACTTTGCCACATCTGGACCCGGAGCTGTTACCTTAGCAGCACCTGTCAACAAAAGTGTCACGTCTACAGTAACATCACACATCACAAGGCTTCGCCATGGCGAACGCCGTTGCTCAGACTCAGGCCATGGCCTTGGCCTCGAGCCTCCCTCACTCTAACGACCTTACGAAGTTCATCACATTTGCGCAACAAGATATCTCTTCTGGATCAACAGATCGTACGCGACTACTTGCACAGATTCCCAGATCTAGCGGTCCTTCATATGGTCCTATCGCCTCACTATCAGCGCTCCTAGAAGTCCTCCCAGGACCATGGCCCATCCTTCGCCTACAACAAACTTACACAGAGCTCTGGAAGCAATTGCCTGATGACGCGAAAGCAGGCAAGGCTCCTCCAGCAGCAAAACAGCTGCTCGACCTAGTCCTCCGCCAATGCAAGGACTCATATTCGTCGATGACCGACTTGTTCCACCCGACTCTCACATCGACTGCCATGATCAACCCCGAAGATGGCAATCACCTCACACACAGCGAGCTCGCTGGCTGCGTATCGGAATTCCGTCTTCCTGTCTCGTCGGCCCCTGGCCAGCCCAAGCCTGTAGTCGCCATCTCATTACCAAACGGTCCCACGCTGGCGCTCACAGTCCTCGCCGTGGCATCGTTCTACACTGCCGCGCCAGTCGCACATGGCAGCGGTGTCGGTGCCGAACAGTTCAAGTCTGATGTCCTCCAATCACAAACCAACTTGGTTCTGGCCGCCCCTGCCGATGTTGACAGACTTGGCCTCAGAGAGCCTTGGCTGGCCGAGGCGAGCATTGAGGTCCTGCTCGTCGAGTTGTCCGCCGAGATGAAGCTACAGGTCCGCGATGTCACAGGCAACCTTCGCCATGATTCGCACTTCTGGCCCCAGCCCATTCCCAACGCTGCGGACGATATTGGAATCATGCTATTCACATCTGGTACTAGTGGAACCAAGAAGCTGGTCCCTTTGTTCACACACTCGCTCATTTGCGGTGCCGCCATGGTTATCGACTCGTGGGGACTGAACCCCAGCATGCGATGCTTGAACCAAATGCCTCTCAACCACGTCGGTGGTCTTGTGCGCAACTTGTTCTCGCCCGTCATGTCCGGTGGTTCCGTTATTTGCTGCGCTGCCTACGACGCCAACCTGTTCTGGGACTGTGTCGAGGACCACGCGCCTACTTGGTACTACGCATCCCCCAGTATGCACCAGGGCATCCTCGAAGCTGGAGCCGACCGTCCAGAGACTGTCGCGAAGAGCACAATCCGACTGATTTGCAACGCTGCTGGCGGCTTGCTCCCCAGTCTTGCACACCAGCTTCAGGACACCTTCTCGGTTAGCGCACACACCACCGTTCTTCCCTCGTATGGCATGACTGAGTGCATGCCCATTTCCACCCCTCCTCTCAACTACAAGCTCGACAGAACTGGCACATCCGGTGTTTCTGTTGGCCCCGAAATCGCAATTCTCGACGGCAATGACTGCTACATTGTGGATGAGACAGTTGGTCGCATCGCTGTCCGTGGTTCCCCAGTCTTTAACGGCTACTTGAAAAACAACAAGCTCGACACATCATGTTTCACCGAGGAGGGTTGGTTCGACACCGGAGACATGGGATACCTCGATGCCGATGGATTCCTCTACATCACCGGTCGCAGCAAGGAGGTCATCAACCGTGGTGGTGAATTGATCAGTCCCTTCGAAGTTGAGGAGGCTGTTGTCGCCGCCGGCGCAAACCCCGATTCACCAGTCTATGGTCGCATCAGCAAGGCGCTCGCGTTCTCTGTCACCCACGACGTTCTCCAGGAAGTTGTTGGTATTGCAGTGGTCACTCCCGAAGGCGCACCTCGCGCTGATCTTCGCGGGTTGACAGAAGCTGTAAAGTCAACGCTATCATCCGTCAAGATCCCCGTGTTCATTGTCTACATGGACGCAGGTGTGCCCACAAACAACAACAAGGTCCTGCGTATCAAGCTCGCCGATCGTCTTGATTTGCCTTCCATCTCCGATAACACCCCTCCTGCCGAGCGTTACTACGAGGCTGACTGCCCACCCAACAACACACCTCTCAAGGAGCCTATTGCAAGCCGCCCAATGGAGATCTCATACGAAGAGCTCGAGGAGACTGCGCAGCAGGTTCTTCCCGCAGACATTGATGTGCACGTTCGCGAGGATGAATCCGGATTCTACCCCCAACTTGTCCTCGCCCCCACTCCCGATTCCGCTTTCCCTGGCCAGGTTTCTGACATCTCCACTGAGATGCTGATCCTCAAGCTGTCCGAAACACTTCCTGGTTACATCACACCCAAGAAGGTTCACCAGCTTTTGGAGCCTCTCCCCAGAAGCCGTCAGGGCAGCGTAGACACCATCGCTGTAGAGAAGCTCGTCAATGTCAAGCCCCAGAAGAGCGCTGCTTTCGGCCTCTCACCGACCGAAGAAAAGATTGCGGATGCTTTCTCTTCCATTCTCTCCATTCCTATGGGTGATTTGGACGGTGACTCAGACTTCTTCGACCTTGGAGGTGACTCCATGAAGGCCGGTCGTCTGCTCTCTGCGCTCCGCAAGGAGTTCAAGGTTCGTCTTGCGATCGATGTTCTGTTCACCAACAAGAAGGTCTCAGAGCTCGGCCGTATTCTTGATGCAAAGATTGGCGACGAGAAGAAGGCCGCTTCTTCGAGCACTGCCCTTGTGGAACCAGAGCCTCTTCCTGGTCTCGATGAGACTTGCAGCTCTACCAACCCGTTCCTCATGATGCTTCAGCTTGTTCCCATCGGTATCCTCTACCCCATGAAGCGTGCTCTCACCTGGACCGTCTTCATGTACTGCATGTCCTACACCCAGAAACTCAGCATCAACAACTACGTTCCTGGTCGTCTGCTCGAACTTGTCGTCTCTATTGCTATTGGCAAGTGTGTCACCAAGATTATTGCTCCTCTTATCTCGATCGCCTGCAAGTGGGTCGTTATTGGAAGACACAAGGAAGGTCTGTACCCCATGTGGGGTGCCTACCACACTCGTTGGTGGTTCGTCCAGAAGGTCATCGAGACCGCTGGCATTGGTCTCTTCGGCACCTTCAACTGGACCCGCGTTCTCTACTACCGTCTGCTCGGTGCCAACATTGGCAGGAACGCGACCATTGTTCTCGGTGCTAAGCTCGGTGAATACGATTTGATCAACATCGGCGACAATGTGGTGCTCGAGCGTTGCAAGGTGCGTCCTTTCGCCGCTGAGCGCAACACTTCCATGTACCTCGGACGCATCGACATTGGCAACAACTGCTCTATTGGCGTGGCCTCGAGCGTTGCCGCCGGTGCTGAGCTGCCTGATAACACCTGCATTGGACCCAACTCTTCCAGCTGGGAAGCCTCTGGCGCTGACGAGGCCAACCGCGACCTCAACCAGAGCAACATTCCCAGGGGCCACTGGCTTCTCAACTGGACCATTGGTTTCCCTATCGCGGTCGTCATCATCTTCTGTGGATGTATCCCGTGGCTTGCTGCCCTTGTTGGCATGGTCTACGGTAAGCCCGGCAGCGACCACCCTGACGCACTCCGCACTGTTCTCATCTGGTTCTCTGAGCCTGAGCGTGTCGGCTTCCACTACCTCGCCATGGCTGCTCACTCCGGTGTTGGCCCTTACTTCTTCTTCTTTGCCTTCCTCGCTGTCAAGTCCTTCTTCGATGCCTGCATGGGTCGCATCAAGCCCGGCTCATCTCAGGGCCAGTCCAACTTCCAGAAGTTCCGTCGCGATTTCATGAACCAGATGATGCCTGCTTCTCAATTCCATAAGCTCAGCGAGCTCTTCGGCACACACTACGAGGCTACCTCTATCTTCGCTAGAATGCTCGGTGCCAAGGTTGGCAAGCACGTGTACTGGCCCGGTACTGGCCCCACTGTCCAGGACTGGGACCTGATCGAGATTGGTAACGATGTTGTCTTCGGTTCCCGTTCCCACATCGTCACCACCGATGCCAACGGCAGTGACCGCGTCAAGATCAACAGCGGTGCCATGGTTGCTGACCGTGTCGTGCTCCTTCCTGGTGTCGAGATGGGCGAGAAGACTGTCATGGGTAGCGGTGCATTGACCCGTCGCAACGGCTACTACGCTGACGGCACCACATGGGTTGGCTCTAAGAACGGAGAAGCTCTTTGCCTTTCCCAGCCTGACCGCTCTTCGACCGCCGCTACTTCTTCCGTTGGCCGCAGGACCGAGCAGTACTACGACCTGACCAAGGCTAGCCCACCAATTCCCAACCGCAGCCTCAACTCTTCCAGCACCACCCTCGTCAAGCAGACTCCCATCGACTCCGAGCAATCCAGCTTGTACGCTGTCGAGGAGGGCCACGAGCTCAAGTTCTTCTCCAACGCTGATCTCAAGGATGCCGAGCGCGCCAACGCCTACCGCATGTCTGCTATGGTTCGCGACATCCCCGATGATGACCCTACCGCCCCGCCTGCGCCTTTGAGCGGCGACGAGCAGTCTGCCTCACCCTTCGGTCGTGCCTTCTACCAGGGTCAGGCTTCTTACCACGTCTGGGGCCAGTTCTTCATCTTCTGCTACGCCACCCTCATCACCATCTCTGTTGCGGTCTACTGGAACATCGGCTCCATTGGTGCCGTGCAAGTCCTCGGTAACCTCGTTCGTCGCGATGACTACGCAACCTACATCCTGTCCATGTCGCCCGAACGTCCCATCGTCCTCTACGCCATGTTCTGCGCACTCATCATGGCCATCATGGCTGCCCAGTCTGTCGTCGCTCTCGCCGCTATCATCGCCGTCAAGTGGATCCTTATGGGCCGCCGTACCCAGGGCAACTACGACTGGGACAAGTCTCCTTACTGCCAGCGTTGGCAATTGTTCCTCAAGTTTGAGGCTTTCCGCCGCACTTGCTACGGAGGTCACGGTATCCTTGGTCTGCTCACCGGCACTGCTTGGGTCCCTATGTACTTCCGCTGCCTTGGTGCTGACATCGGCCTCGATTGCTCCCTCTTCTCCTCTGGAACACCCTCGCTCTACTTCACCGAACCTGACCTCCTCCACCTCGGCAACCGCGTCTGTGTCGATGATGCCTCGCTCGTTGGCCACATCAACACTCGCGGCAAGTTCGACCTCAACCCTCTCTACGTCGGTGACCGCTCTGTCCTGCGCTCTGGCTCGCGTCTGCTCTCCGGCGCTCGCATGGAGCCTGACACCTGCCTGCTCGAGCACACGCTCGTCATGGCCGGCGACATCGTCGACCAAGGCTCCACTTCACAGGGCTGGCCCGCTGAGGAGTTCAAGGGCAACCGCATGCCTACCCTCAAGACGCAGAAGCAGTGGGTCATCGCTCAGTAAAAGAGTGACACCCAACCCAAAGAAATAAAAAACAACAAAAAACTTGACCAACGACATACACGACGAGTGCGCTCGCTTGTTTCACATCAATATTATTTGCGACAGTAACCCAAAAACGCAATGATCGTTCAAGCACAGCATCTTTTGCAACTTTCTTCAAACTAAACCAGGAAGCCCAGCCAGTCCAACACTATCGACTGGCTTCTTCCTTGGCGCGCGACTCTCTTATTTGTTCGAGAGTACTTTCGTATCATCACACTTTCTATCGCCTTCTGCTTTCTGGATTTCGGGATACCCGCCGTACGCTTGACACACAAGAGTTAGCCGCTACACAGCATTCAGTTCTTTCTTTCTTTATTTAATGCAAGCTTCTGCTCTTAAGATATTAATTGCCGACGGCGTTGGAAACAAACACGTGAGATGGAGCATCATTTGTTTCAGGGAAACAGAGTGCTGATTGGGAGAACATTGGAGTTGCTTTCTTTTTTTGGGTCGCTCACGAGCAGCCTTTTTCTTCTCTGTTCTTAGGTTTTTCTTTTTTCCTGATAGTTGTTGGATATATTATCATGAACATAGTCTACCATTAAACAAATTTGAAAATTGTACCATGAAACGTGCCTATTGACTCTCTCATTGGCCATCTCCTTCATTGCTGCCAAGTGCACCATGCTCTAGCCTGCAAGTACATGTCATACCCAATCGCTGTAATCGACCTCGTGCGTTGCTCGTTAGTCTTCACAGGAGCTGAAGAGCACCTCCAAGAACTCGAACGACCAATGAATCGACCAACCTCGGCGAAGTGCTTTGGCACGACCTCACGTCCTCGCTTATTGGCCTCGCCTACTTAGATAGATAGCCTCGCCTACACAACAGGTCTGGATCAGATTGGACCACGTCGACTTGCATGGGTGTATATAGCACAGCATCGGTACTATCGGTACTTCTTTGTTCTCGCAAATCGAGATCAGGCAATCATGGGTAATCTACAGTCTCTAATACATCGTTCGCATCATCCTCCTCCTCCTAATATCACATCCTTACCACAGTACCACAGCTCTCTCGCCCTCCTTCCCCAGCGCATCATCAAATAGACAGAACAATACCAATACCAAAAAATGTGGCGCCTCCTCAGCAGCACCATTCCCCCAACCCCACCCCGCCTCGCCACCAAAGTCGCCATAGTCACAGGCTCCTCGTCCGGCATCGGGCGCGCAATCAGCCTGGCCTACGCCGCCGAAGGCGCCCTGCTCGTCTGCGCAGACCTCCAGCCCTCCACCCTCTACACCGCCAGCGCGGCCGAAACCCTCGGCGCCACGCACGATCGGATCGTAGAGAATGGTGGGCGCGCCATCTTCGTGCAGACAGACGTCACGCAGCCCGCGCAAGTCGAGGCGCTCGTGCAAGCCGCCGTGCGCGAGTACGGACGTCTGGATATCATGGTCAATAATGCGGGCATTGGCATTGCGGAGCCGCTGCCGGTCTGGGATTTGCCGGTCGAGCGCTGGGACCGCATGCAGGAGATTAACGCGAAAGGCGTCTTTCTCGGGATCAAGTTCGCGGCGAAGCAGATGATTTCGCAAGACGCGCACGCTTCTTCTGGCGACAGAGGCTGGATTATCAATGCTGCGTCGGTGCTGGGGCTTGCTGGGGAGAGGATGTCGACGGAGTATTGTGCTGCAAAAGCGGCGGTTGTGAATATGACGAGGGCGGCGGCGATGGATTGCGCGCCGTGGCGGATCCATGTTAATGCGTTTGCGCCGGGGACGGTGGAGACGAATATGACGGCGCCGCATTTCAGGGACGAGGGGACGAGGGCGTATTTGCAGGGTATGCATCCGTTTCGTGGGCTGGGGAGGCCGGAGGATTTGGCGAAGGTTTGTGTGTTCCTTGCTAGTGAGGATGCGCAGTGGGTTTCTGGGGTGGGTGTTTGTCTTGATGTTGTTAACGTTGTTGATCGATTGAAAGCTGAAATGTTTCGCAGGTTACTCTACCCGTCGATGGTGGATATCTGGCAGGGTGAAGCTAGTGGTGTTGCGGCTTTGTGTTGCGAGAGAGTTGTTATCGTCGTCTATGTCAGATTAGCATCGAGCAGAGCTGGGTATCTACATCTATTGTACAGAAAAACCAAAAACAAAACCGTCAACGCAACCATCCGCCCACCCAATCGTTTCAATCACACATCCCTCATGTTACTTGTCGTAACCCAATAATCATACAACCCCAAAAACCCCCATCATGAATCCTTCTCTTTCTTCTCTTCACCTGCCCTCCTCTCAACCTGCCTCTTCTCCTCCCTCACCTTCCTCTCCTCCCCAATACTCTTCTCAACCTGCTCCACCGCCCTCTCAATCTCCACCTCCATCTCCGGCAGCTCAAAAGCCTCCGCCAGCAACTTCCCATTCCACTTCTGCAGCACCATCACCTCTTCCGCGTCACCCTGCGTCTGCTCCGCCACCACGCGTGACACGCGCTCGATGTCCTCCTCCGAAGGCTTCTCAGCCTCCCGCGAGGCCTGTCGCGTGGGGTGGACCAGGCCCGTCGCGTACATGGCGTCTAGTTGCGGCGAAGAGATCTGTTTGATCAGGTTGTTGCGCGTGAGGTGCTCGAGGAATTTGCCGCCGTACCAGGCGCGGTAGTGCGAGTAGGCGCGGAAGCAGAGGTAGAAGAAGGGGAGGTTGGGGACGCTGTTGTTGGCGTCTTTGGTCAGCATTGCTTGTCCTCACATCCACATCCTCTCCCGTCGCAAAACCAAACGGAATCTCCAAAAAGGGAAAGAAGGAAGCAAGAACTTACACAGGCACCGCCGCAAAAGGCACCGTAATCGGCATCCCCACCAAACACCACCCCAACCTGCTCTTATGCAACCCCTGCCTCTCCACCCCCAACCTACTCAACACCCCCCCAACCCTGCTCTCCTCCAAGAACCTCCCGGGAAACAAACACTCAAAATCCCCCAATTTCCCTTGCTTAACCTCTTCCAACTTCCCTTTCGTCGCCGGCGGCAGCGTCTTCAATCCCCATTCCTCAAAAGGTATGCGCCGGAAAAGCGCGTTGCCGTACTCGGTCACTTTCTTCTGCCAGCCCTTGTCGGCTTTTTCCCAGCCGGTCCAGACGGCGCTGGATTTGGTGATGATGCGGTCGGCGAGGGGCGGTTTGGTTGCGCCGGGGGCGAGGGAAGGTGCGGCGCGCTCGCAGTAGATGAGGGTGCGGCGCGTGGAGATGGGGAGGAGGAAGAGGCGCATTGTTGTGGTTGGTTCCTTTTCTTGCGTTTGATCGCTGTTCAATTAATTATCTTTATCGTCGTCGTTGTTGGGCAGTAATAGTTTGGTACGTCGTTGCCAGTCCTTTGCGCAACGCGTTTTGGGGCCTGGTTGGTCGAGTGGGATTATAATTATTGTACCTCAAGAAGAGCAGTTATTGGGCCATTGCCAAACAGTAAGAGAACCAGAGAGAGATAGAGTTAATAGTTCAGTGCCAACAGCAAAAGAAAAAGCAAGCTAACAAACAATTCCTACCGTTTCTCGCGCGCGCCCCTGGCCTGGCCTGGCCAGGCCTGGCCTGGCCAGAAGGGTCACAATCGCGAATTAAAGCATTCGGCGCAAACTCCCCAATTTCCTGGCAGTTTCTCGACAATGACGTTTCGCGCTCATGGCACGTGGAGAGGGGGGCTGTGGCTGGCGTCTATCAGGGAAGAAATGGTGGTGGCAGTGCAAGACAGATAGACGCGAGCCAAGGCGAGAGGCGAATTGCTTAGCTAGACTCGGCTAGAAATATGACTGGGATGGGAGACCGTTCGGTGCGAGGGCGATCTTTCATTGGAAGATTTGGATATGATATAGAGTGTATTGATACTCTGATTCTAATGGTAGAATGAATATTCCAGTGGTATCTCAGATCTACATCTATTGCTACATATATGTCAAAAGTATCGATAGCAGTATCGACAACTCTTTCCATTCCACAACGATCACCTTCCATGACCAGTGGCGACGGTGAAACGAACCAGTGGCAAAGGCCCGCGCTGGTCGTTATATCTCTAGGCCAGAATCGTGGTATGCGCGCGTACAACCGGTTTCGATGCGCGCCCGTGCTCTCTCCCAATTATTTTGTGCCTGTATCTTGAGGCTTTTTCGCGTCGCCACATGAGCAAGTGCCCCTCGCCAAACCAGAGGGATGTGGCTATGCTAGAAAAAATACCATAGCTCTTCGTGCTCGTGGCGTTCAACATGGAAGGTTCTCCACTTTGGCCGCCTCTTTTGCTAGGTGCGAGGACGATTGCTGGTTCAACCCTCGCTCAGCAGTTCCAAGACACCAACAACACCCTCTGCCTGTTGGGCAAGTTCGCAACCCCTTCTCACTCTCTTGCCAATGCGCTCAATAAGAGCGCACAAGCTTCGACCCTCATCACCCGCTGCACCTTCTGCCCAATCGCCCATCCTGTAGTTGTAGAGGTCGAGCAGAACGAGAAGCACGTCGCTTGTCAAAGTCATGAGGCGTGGGTGGTTGATGTACTTCAGCACCCATTCCAGCACAGGCGCCAGTTGCTCTTCCGAACGGTTCGCAAGCGCTGTTCGCAACGCCGAACGGTGACGGAGAGCTGTAAGGAGGGTGAGGACTTCTTCGTTGGAGAATTGATCTGGACCGCCAGCTGGTGACAACACTTGGTCAAGCGCTTGGCCATAAGCACCCTTGCGCAAGCTCTGTTGCCAGGGTTTTAGCTTCTTTGCCTTTGTGCGCTCGTTGCCTGTGATGATGATGTCGGCACCCTCGCCGCGGAAGTCCTTGCCTCTGTCGCGGGCCTGGATACCCTGACGCATGTCCTTCTTTTTCTGTTTGCGCTCGTACTCGTCTGCCTTGCCCTCGATAAGTGCCTGCATGCGCTTCTCCTTCTCGCGCGACTTGACTTTCTCCACGCCAGCTAAACGGGTCTTGATAGAAAGCAATCCAGTCTGCAGACCAACAGCCAAGTGACGATCGTCGCTGTCTGCCGAAGTAGATGGGACGGTTGTGAGTGAGAGAATGGGTGCCGTGTATTTCGTTGACGCAACGACCTCCCAGCTTGAGGTAGAGTGAATTTTGACATGGCCGTCGAGACCAGCAGTGAGGAGGCGGGTGTTGTTTTGGGCGAGGGAGAGCGAGGTGACGGTCTTCTGGTGAGAGCGGAGAATGACTTCGGGCTTGCCAGAGATGAGGTTGAGGATCGAGACTTCGTTTCCAGCAGCGACTGCAATGGTGGAAGGCGAAAGTGCGAGGACATCCTCAACAGCGCCAGCGACCTTGAAGACCATGACAGCCCTTCCGCCAGCCTGTCGAGTATCCCAAACGCGGACAGTCTGATCGTAACTACCAGTGACCAGCATACCTTCCTGGCCAGGCAGCCATGTACCAGCTCTCACGTAATCCTCGTGACCAAGACCAGTGAACTTGGGCTCGTCCTCGGTCAGATCCCAAACCTTGACGGACCTGTCGTCGCTACAGGTCATGAACTCGGTCAAGACGTCGGGTCGCCACCTGACGACGTGCACCGCTTGCCTCCTCTTCTCCTCGCGCATGAACTGCTTCAAGATGGCTCTGCTTCCTGTGTCAAAGGCCTGCACAATACCCGATTCTCCACCGGCAAGCACAATCCTGCCATCGCGCCTGAGCACACCGGATCTCGCGACATCGTCAACACCAAAGCGGGAGATGGTCTTTATGAGTTTGCGGGTGCGGGAGCTGAAGATCTGCACACGGCCTCCAGAAGTGACTGCGAAGGTATCGTTGGCGCCAGTGGTGATCGAGGTGATAGCGTTGTTGTGTGGTGAAGGGACTAGCAATTGCGATTTGAAGGTGCGCCAGTAGGCCTGGTCGGCGGTGAGAGGCGCAGGGCCAGGCGCGGCGCGCACTGGTGCTATAGGTTGCACTTCGGCAGCCATTGTGTATGTGAGTGTGTATGTTGAATGAGAGTGGTGGTATGCTCTGGTGGAGAGAGTTGGATCACATGGCTGCCTCGTTCTCGGCTTCGGCGTTGCAAAAAAATCGAGCGCCACAGCTCAGAGAGGGAACTTTAGAGAGATGCTGTGGCGCACGCGGGCAGGCGCAAGCTGCGAGCCGCTGACGTTGTGTGAAGCATGATCCAAAACATGCCACCTTCTTGACATCTATATCCCACTTCTTGCTGTTGCATTCTACAACAGCCCTCTCTTTCCTCCGCCACCGCCACCCCCTCCGCTCTCCGCTCCACCACCACCACCATCAACACTACCCTCTCCACACCCTCCACCATGGCAGACGAAGAGACCCTCGCACCTTCGCTGCAGAACATCCTCGACCAAAAGTCACTCAAATGGATCTTCGTCGGCGGCAAGGGCGGTGTCGGCAAAACCACTACCTCCTGCTCGCTGGCCGTCCAGATGGCCAAAGCCCGTAAATCTGTGCTTCTCATTTCCACCGATCCTGCACACAACCTCAGCGATGCATTCGGTGTCAAGTTTGGCAAAGACGCCCGCCCGGTGCCTGGCGTCGACAACCTGGCCGCCATGGAGATCGACCCCAACGGCTCTATCCAGGACCTGATCTCAGCTGGCGGCGACGATGCGCAGGAAGCCATGCAGGGCCTCGGCGGCGTCGGTAACATGTTCCAGGACATGGCCTTCAGCATTCCCGGTGTCGACGAAGCCATGAGTTTCGCCGAAGTCCTGAAGCAGGTCAAGGGCATGGAGTACGAAGTTGTCATTTTCGACACTGCGCCTACCGGACACACTCTCCGTTTCCTGCAGTTCCCTACCGTCATGGAGAAGGCGCTTGAGAAGCTCAGCCAGCTCAGCCAGCAATTCGGTCCCATGCTCAACTCCGTCTTGGGTGCCCGCGGTGGCCTCCCTAACGGCCAGAGTCTCGACGATGTGCTCAAGAAGATGGAAGACCTGCGCGAAACCATCGGCGAAGTGAACAAGCAGTTCAAGAACGCCGACCTCACAACGTATGAGATCCCCAACCTTCTCCTTCCCTCCAACCAAAACAAACCACAAAAAACTAACCCTCAATCCCCAGCTTCATCCCCGTCCTGATCCCTGAATTCCTCTCTCTCTACGAAACCGAGCGCATGATCCAAGAACTCGGCTCCTACGAAATCGACACCCACGCCATGGTCGTCAACCAGCTGCTTTTCCCCAGCGCTTCCAACCCCTGCGCGCAATGCAACTCGCGCCGCAAAATGCAGAAGAAGTACCTCGAGCAGATCGATGACTTGTACGGCGAGGACTTCAACGTTGTCAAGATGCCGCTGCTGGTTGAGGAAGTTCGCGGCACCGACAGCATTAGGAGCTTCTCGAAGATGCTGGTCGAGCCTTACCAGGCGCCGGCTTAGGTGAGGAGGGTTTGTTTTGTGAAACTGTGTTTGTAGTAGTAGTTGGCATGAGTGCTGGATATGATGTTGATCGAGCGATCGATCAGAGGTGGATGGAGGATACCCCAAGAGGAAGCAGCATGGCGGGTTTTAAAGAAGAAAAGATCATACGAATATAACGTGTAAATGAAGATGAAACTATATGGGAGAAGATCATACAATTTTTCTTGGACGTTAAACACGGTGGCGGGTAAACAGCGTTCAGGGTCTTCGGTGACAGAAGAGATGATCATCAATGATTAAAGCAATGGGAATGAAATGTGCTTAGGTAGGGAGCACCAGAGCATGCCTAGTCTTGTTATTGTTTCTCGCCGCTGCTTCATGACCAATTCCTGGCGACGACCACGCACACACATATGACGACCTTCCATGCCATGCCAACTAAACCCCCCCAAAGGTCAACCTTCCGGCCATCCTCACATCAAGCTCATTCATTCATTCATCGATGCCTGGATTTTGCTTAGATCTGCACGGATTCGCCTCTCTTTCAAACCTCAACTCCACGTTCGGCAAAACGAAAACCAACACAACACACCTCATCCCTCCCCGGACGTATCACGTGTATTGCGCCGGCACAGGCTGCAGAAGAAACTCCAGAGACATGATATTGTCCAAGATACGTTGGACACTCGTCATGTACTCACCTTGCTTTGTAGGCGCGGTGCCCGTTGCTGGGACAGGCGCTTGAGAGGCGGAGTTTGGCAGAGGGGAGGTTTCTTCCTGCACGTCTGTGGGCGTCGGGAAGTCGAACATTGAGTTGGCGTTGTCGTCGAAGTTGAAGTCGATGGTGGAGAGGTAGGATTGGAAGCGTTGGGGGTCAGGGTATTGGAGGGGTGGGTGGGGCGGCGCGGTACTGGAAGAGTCGTTTTCGGGTTGTGGCGGTGTAATGGGTGAGAAGGAGGGGCCGCGGGGAGGGGTTTTGTAGTCTGCTGGGCGGGGTGCTGTTGGAGTTTTGAACGAGGTGATGGGCGTATGTGCTTTTTGTTGCGTTAGTGCTGTGCTGGCTTTTGGGGTGTGAAGGGGATCGATCGACTTACTTTCGATGCTTGGGAGGACGGGATCTTGCGTTAAAGGGTCGACGGCTTCTTCAGTCTTGGAAACTTTAGGCTCGGTGACCTTTTTGTTGACGACTTCCTCGACGTCTTCCTTCTTCAAGTCTTCCGTCTCGACGTCTTCCACCTTGCCGTCTTCGATCACTGCTACGAATTCTACAAGGCGTAGTACATGGTTTGAATCGAAGCGCTGCGTGTCAATGCTCGCGGATGACGAACTTGTGTGCCACTTCGTGCCCAAGGACGCAAGTTCACGTATCACGTCCCGAAGGAACCCTTTTCCTTTCGGCACGCTAAGAATACCGAGTTGTTGGATAGAGGCCTCATCGCCAGTTTCCCACTGCTTTTGTCCTTTGAAGCGCAGCTCTTCGATCGTCTCAACGAGTTTGTTGCCTGCAGTGGACAACGCGCGCCAGACCATGGCGTAATGTTCGTCCTTGAGGGTGGAAGGGCCTTTGAGTCGAAGATTGCGCATATGCTCGAGCGTGAAGCGAATGAGCTCGGGCAGAGTGAGTTCTGCGTTTTGAGCAGTGAGGTCGGCCATGGTTGGTCTTGTCATTCTGTGATGAATGGCCGTATGATGTGCAGTGGAGAGAAGCCGTGATTTATAACACTGTTGGATCGCTCCATATCGTTCCAAAAATCGTCGCGTCCTTTGTGAATCTCAAACAATGTCGTACCGAGCTTTGTCGCGACAGTTTGTGCTCTTTCACTTACTCCTCCACCACAGGAGCAAACTTGCTCATTTTCCGCAGTTTCAGTCCATATCGCATGAACAAGAAAGGAACAGGCAGCGCCAAAGTAGCTACACCACCAAGAATGCTCATCGCCGGACCAACACCCAGCGTGTGGAACATGCTCTTTGCCGCCATGGGCAAACCAGCGGCAAGGATGGAGCGCAGGAAGGTGTTTGCCGAGACGGCACTTGCGGCATATACACCATAGGTGTCCACCAGGAAGTTGATGCACTGGTTGAAAATGATGTTGAAGCCAGCTCCGATGAAGGCTGCGGCTACGACTGGGACTGGCCAGGGAATACTCGGCGATGCTGTCCAGCCGAACCAGAAGAGCCCGATGGCGAATAAGACGCCGCCCACGACCATAGGAGCGAGACGTGCTTCGGGCACTGGTTTGCCGTTGTTGCGGTCGACAATTCTGGCGTAACGAGGCTGGTTGGCCAGGTTGATGCTCAAAGCGAACAGAACGCCCACAAAGAGGGCCAGAAAGGGTAATGTCGAGACAACGAGCGACCATCCTCGTTCTTCAGAGAACACGATTGGGAATACCTCCAGAGTCAAGTATAGAAGAGCATAGACGAACGAAGCGTAGAAGGCAATGCAAGTAACCATGGGCTCGGTCGTAAGCATTAGAAGTGGCCGACTCAGGTGTTTGGTGACAATGCTCTTGAAGTCGAGCTTGTTCTCCTCGTGCGGATGCCAATATCGTTGGTCGCCTGTCTCTTTTCGAAGACGTTTGGCTTTGCTCTTCAGAAGCACGGGAGCGTAGAGCTCGGGCATGCAGAACAGAGTGACCGTGGCCACCACGAAGACCCAGATAGCCGTGATGTATTCGGTCCATCTCCAGCCCAGTGCAGGATTTACCACCAGGGCTGCACCGATGACAGGTGCAATCGTAGGGCCGCCAACAACCGCTACTGCATACAGCGAAACAGCGAAACCTCTCGCTTTAGGCTCGTAGATGTCTCCCAGCGCGGCTGACACATTGCTCACAGGTGCACTTCCAAACGCTCCACCGAAGAAGCGAGTGATGAACATCGCGGCAGGTGTCTTGCTGGTTGCAGTTCCAATGCTGAAGAGTGTGAGAGCGTACATCGCTGGAAGAATGCTCCATTTCCGACCGAAGAGTTCACTGACGGGAGCCCACATAAGAGGGCCAACGGCAAATCCAACGATGTACAGTGACACGTTCAGGACGGTCACTTCCGAGCTGATATCGAAGTGTTCAGAGATCGCCGCACTCGCTGGGGAGATGATAGCAGATGCCTGGGATGACGCTAGAGCAAGCATTCCCAGTTGGAAGGTTATCCAGCTTTTGTACCAGAAGGAGAAGTTACGAGGGTTGGCCGGGTCGTCTTCTTCCCAGTCGATCTGGAAGCTTGCATTGTCCTTGATATCCGGAGTATGCGATGGTGTCGTTCCAGGCGTTTCGTGTGGTTTCTCATGGCCTAGAACGCCACCCGCAGTGGCTGGTATCGAAGAATCTCTTAGCTCTGCGTCCTTCTCCAAGTCCGCATCTCTTCCCTTGAGGGACGACGAACTTGACATGGCTGTGGCGAAAAGGGGTTCCAGTAGTTGCCGTATGGCACACTTGGTCTGTTAGAGAGCAACATGATGGAACTGACTCGCTTATGTAGATTCTGGCGAATTCATGCTTGGATGCTTGGTGATCAGCGGCTAACCGGCAACTAGAGTGACGACGAAACCTTGCGGCCGATATCGCCATTTATCGGCAGCCATTGCCGGAACCTACAGGCGGATTTACATGTATGACAGGCGCCCTGCGTGGAATTGCTTGATGATGAAGCCGCCAGAGACGGTACATGAGTTATGAATATCCTGGTGGCGAAGGCAAGTGATCTCATTGTAGACGCTTCGAATTGGAGTGAAGTGCCGAATTGCCGAAGACAAAAGTTCTTGATCATAAGTTTGTGGACGTATCGATGGCTCTGGTTCTTTATGCTGACATAGATGGCAGTGACATGTATTGAATCACGCATGTATGGAGATAATATCTGACATTGCAAATCTGTCAGATCTATACGGGTACTCTGGTATACTAGCTCACTGACAGTATGTATCTCGTGATCGTCAACTGTGAATAGACAGAGAAGTTCATCCTCAGTGACGCTTTGGGCGTAGACTTTTGAAAGCTTGCTTTTGCTCAACGCGCCTGCCACTTTGCAGATCAGGCATCCCGCGTCTCGTCGCGTTCACTACGTCCAATAATCGGGCAAACAAACAACATGTCCAATTACTCACTCGCAACACCAGCATGTCTCAAACTCTGATCACACTTCACTTTGCCGACATGCAGCTTCGTGCTTAAATTCTTCAGAGGCAACCTCCCAGGAGCAAACAGCGAAAGCCCATCATGGGCATTCACGGCTTGTGGGAAGTCATTGGTAGAGGAGACCTTGTCTCCATCGCTCAGTATGCGACCGATCATTACAAGCATCACGGTAGGCCGCTGCGTGTGGCAGTCGACGAACCAGGCTGGCGGTTCAACAACCTCACGCCGGCACAGGTTGCCGTCATCAGATCCAAGGAACCGGCAGTCAATCCAATTGAAAAAAACATCATGTGGCGCATTCTCCACCTCATGAAATACAACATTCAGCTTGTGTGGGTCTTTGACGGACCTCGTCGCCCATGGAAGAGGAATAAGCGAGGTGACGGCGGCAGTCCCAAGGACGAGCGTGAAAGGATCCAATTAACCTGCCAACTGCTTGACCACCTGAAAGTACCTCATCACCATGCACCTGCAGAAGCAGAAGCCGAGTGTGCGCGGATGCAACGCCTTGGAGTTGTGGATGCCGTTTGGTCTGACGACGGCGATACTTTGATGTTCGGCGCCACTTGTGTTTTCAGCGCCCACAAAGAAGGAAAAAGCTGGAGCCACGACAAGATTCGCGTTGTGCAGGCTGAAAAGATCCTGGCGGAACACGACTTAGATCATGAATCTCTGGTGGCTTGGGCTATGCTTGCTGGCGGCGACTACAACACTGCAGGCCTTCCCAGCTGTGGACCTCAGATCACACGTCTGGTTTCGCGCAAGCAGCATGGCCTCGGACATGCGTTATGCCAGGCATCAGAATATGACTTGCCTGCCTGGAGATCTCGACTTGAGGAAGTGCTGCGCCAGGAAGGGAAGCGATTGCTGGTCCCACCCACCTTTCCAGACTTCAAAGCGTTGGGGCATTACTGCAGACCTGTCGTTACGTCTGACGATGCGCTTCGCAATCTCAACTACCTGAAGAGTCATTGGGACCCTAAAATTGATCAAGCCAAGTTGCGCGTTCTTTTACGCCGCCGCTTCAACATTTGGACTAAGGGGTTCATGAAGCACGTTGCTCCAGTCTTCATGATCAGACAGCTCGCTAGATGTCCGTCCCACGACGGAGCGTTGTCAGAGAACCTGAAGTACGACATACAGCTGAAAAAGACACGACCAAAGAAGGCTGGACCAGGCGAAGATCATGCACAGCCGACCCAGCTTGAGAAGAAGATCACGTTCTATCCTCTCCCAGCTGTTGACATTGATATCTCTGAGCCCCCAGGACCTGGAGGTGAAGATTGGAGCATTTGGGAGAAGAATGGATCACACTATGATCCTGCAGAGCATGTCGAGTGTAATGTGCTCAGCTGCTTCCTGGAGCATGGCCTACCTGAGGGATTCCTTGTTGCACCCGAACCACCAAAGCGTCAGAGGAAGCAGAATCCGAGTACTGTGGTGACCGATCAAGACGAGAGTGGCGTCGCACCGACACCGCCCCGAGCGGCTGATTCAGCAAACAGCGTCACCGCGGAGAGCGTAACCAAGAAGCGTGGTAGGCCAAAGAAGACCCCGACCTCAGCATCAACAGACGCCGCAATCACAGACACTGTACCAAAGAAGCACGGAAGACCACCGGAAGATAGCAACACAGCGTCGACAAACCCTCAGCCGAAAAAGCGTAAAGGCCACGCAGAAGCCGAAAATCAGGTCAAGTCACCGCCACCAGTCTTCAGGCTACCTCGAGAATTCTCCTTTGCGAGCTCGGCGGATTCCACGTCGCAGAGTCTTGGAGATCTTGCGCTTTCTGGACCAGGACTCACGGCGCCAACGCATCCTGTGGTCGATCCGCCTTCACAGCTTCCCTCGTCTCCAGCAAGAACGCCCCAAGTTCTGACTAAGCCCGTAGCCGGCGAGACAACTTCTCCCGCTACGCTACGCGCTTTGAGAGCTGCAAAATGGGGATCGGCAGGTCCAAAAGCGTCCACTACATCAACCCCAGCTGGTGCTTCTTGCGTCGCCGCTCCGAAACTTCCGCCAGGTGCGCTGGTCATTGATTTGACGGACTAAGCTGCGGCCATTTTACTCTTGACTGCGCACATGTATCGCGAACGGCTTTTTGGCATGTTCGCATATCGACTACCTCTGTTGGTTGCTGTGTGGCGGCTCTCAAACGATTTCATTTTGTAAGATAGCATCGCTAACGAATTTATGTGATCATGACTGTATGATTTATGAATGTATGGCGGGAAAGTAAATAGGCAGACTATCACAACAAGGCTTTACCAACCATATCTCTGTGGACCATTTTCTCAAGCGTCCACCATTAACGCACACAACAGGAGGGGCATTGTGTCTCAGAAGGTATGCAAGCCGTTGCAATTCATAGCCTCCAATAAGCCCAGCGCAATCACTCTGATACTACACACTGAATCCTTCGTGCAAGAACAGCACCTATTAAATTTCTCTGTGCAGACGCAATCGGCGGTCCTCGCAACCTTCCATCAGGTCTGAAACATGCCACGTCCAAGGGTCTCACGACGATCTGCTCAGCTGAGGGTCTGACTTTGGGGAATGATCGCCGTTAGTCTCAGACAAAACCTACCACAAAGGTTGCGCAGGCCAACAGTCCGTGTGTGTTGTGTGCTTCCGAAGGTTTGGGGAGGCGGTCAGGCGTGCCATTGGCTTTGATCCTGCATGTCGTTCTTCCATGGCTGCGATGCACGCGCGTGCATTCGTGCTCGTTGCTCAGTGCATACATATATGGGTGCTCTCAGCGCCTGCTCGGTTGTGTGATGTATTTGTACAATCTTTAAACAACAATCACTACCTGCGACCACACAGTAGCACAATATCAGAAATTTGGGCAAGGCCTCGACAGATTACCTGCTCACTCGCGCAATCATGTTCACCCAAGCCCTTCCCTACAATACGTCGCCATCCAACACAACATACGAATCCATCGCGCCAGCAAAAAGACCCACCTTCCCTCAACCAACAAGAACATCCTCTCTGAGGAAATTCTCTTTCCAATCGGTGCGAAGCAACATCTCCACAAGCACAGCAAGCACCACCCGGTCAAACCTATCCGCAAAATCCACACGCATCAAAGCCCGCCTGCACTCATTACTGAGGTCCAATTTGAAGCGCCTCGGAAAGGATATAGAAGACGAAAGCGATGGCGAAACCAGCTTGGTGACTTCCAAGAAGGTCAAGCGGGCGAGGAGAGTTTCTAGGAACCCCGAGGCAGAGAACATGTTCACGTGGGTGGCGCTGGGTACTTATGCGTGCCCGGGTGCAGGACCTTGGTTTTGAGGCTCGGGTGAAATGAAGTTTGACGACTGCGATGGATGACAATGATGTAACTTGTATGGAAATGGAATATGACTCTGGGAGGTTGAGATTGATATTATCATTACTTTCTGAACAGGCAGCGCTCGCTGAACGATTGGTACGACATGAGTGCTCATACAGATGATTCGCAATCGCGGATCTGGTAGCCTTTCCAAATGCGCCATTCCTCATAATCGATCAGCGCTTGCATGCATCCCCATTCTTTCACTTTCTGAGCCAACCAGATCTGCTCCAGAGGCTTCGTGATGAAATCATTACATCCGGCGTTCAACGCCCCGTCCCTATCTGCTGGCAACGAAGAAGCTGTGAGTGCGACAATGATGACCGGACCTCTCTGCTGCTTGTTTCCGTGTGCAGAGTCGTCGTTCTCCCCGCGCTCGATGCGCCTTATCTCTTTGGTCGCTTCTAACCCGTTCATCACTGGCATACCGATGTCCATGAATATGAGATGGAATTTGCCGGCTTTCCACTTGTTGACGGCCTCGAGGCCGTTGGCGGCTGTGTCCCAGCGCACGTTGAGCTGTTGCATTTGCTTCGATACGACGCGGGAGACGAGAGAGTTGTCCTCGGCAATGAGCACGTTGATTGGAGGAATAGCGCCATCGAGCTGCACCACCGCTTTGAACCGGGGAGTCTTGGACGCAGCCTTTGGTTTCGGAGGTGAATCTGTGATGGCTTGTGTCTTGGGTTTGCTTCTGGGCCTGCTGGTGATCTCACCGCGCGACGACCTTCTCGAGCGCGAGCTCGCCTGAGATCCTCGGCCTGTAGTGGACGGAAAACAAGAGCTGGTAGGACGGTCTTGAGGGCTGGGTCGGAACGACGCGAATTGCCCGCTCAGATTTCGTCTCGAGTTGGGCCTGCGACTTGAAGCGTCTTCAGACGGGCTAGAGTCGCGTCTTTGCGCGGGTATGTGTGGAGATTTGCGCCCTGTGCTGGTTACGTCTCTGGTGCTCCTGTCAAACAGGTCTCTAGCATCGCGCTCGAACTTTGCCGAGTCTGCTCGAAGCGTTGCGTTTGGGTTGCCCGCCGAAGCCGAACGAACGAGGTGGCTACTTTGCAAGTGCTTCCGAGACGACTGTTGTATGGGCGTGGCTTGGATCTCACGAATGGTGAGGCCTTGTACTGGTGTTGCAGGTTCGGCCAAGCCATCACAAGTGAGTGGTTCTGTGGATGCTCGGATGGGCAGGCCTTTCTGTTTTTGGGAGTCATGCAATAAAGTGTTCCGGTGTGTTCGAAGTGTTGTGCTAACGACGAGAGCTTCTACTAGTTTTTGGCCTCCAGGATAGTAGCAATCCAGCAGGTGGAAGATATCTTCGTCCGGGCTCAGACGACGCTCGTAACATGCTGGAGGGCCATGCAGCCGTGGTGTTATTGTGATGTTCATATTCGCCGCGTCCATAGTTTTCCCGAGCGAGTTGGCATACCTTCCCAACACCGAGGTCTTGACATCGTCAACTAGCTCGCCAGGTTGCACAGGAACCGAAGTTGCTGTCAGGCCAGGTTCGCATACCCATAGTTTGCGTCGTGATTTTGGAGACATTCCTTTGGTAGACAAATGTACTAGCAAAATGCGAGATTGATCGGCACGCCAGACGACTTGAGCTCGGATCTTGTTAGCGTGAATTGTGACTTCGAAACACTATCAGTAGTAGCAAACGATCTGTACAAGCGATAGATTTCGATGGATTTCATTAATGCATGACAATGATGAATCGAACAAGGAGACACAACGCGTGATTGTGATGGATTTCTGTATGAGCAATGGTGCCTCTCCGGATGCTGCATCAAAACTCCTGCATGCTAGCACATGCACTAGTGAGCGATCTCCGATCTCTCGATGTCAATGTCGAAAGAATATTTAGCATCTTTGAAGTGTGTTTGTATCCTTTTGAAATTAAGAGGTGACAAACGTGGTAACAGAGGACCCATGTTGCGAGTGGTGGGTCGAGCACATTGCGTACAAGGGAAGCAGTCCGCAAGATGCTCTCCTGTCGCGGCGCTGCAACGACAAATTCCGACGGAAGAACCCGAAAACAAGCCTGGCGAATCTCGTACCACGGCTCATGTGAAACATTGACGACTCTTCTGCAGGCGCAGTCTGTTCTACGTCGAAACCTGACATCCTTCCCTGTTTCGACACAAGCGCATTGATGATGATGCGTCGACAAATGGATTCGTGATACGTAAAGCTTATGTAGCGGTCGAATGCTGAATCAATTCTGGAGTGATCTGAGAAGGATGGTCTGCCCAATGGTCAGGCGTTTGTTTGGTAGCAGCAAACAACTCTGAGCAAAGTATATACGTTGTGAAGCCTCGATTTACCGCATTGCCGGCTCCGTTTGCTGTATGCGTGCTTCCCCGTTATCAGATCGGAATATCCCCAAACCTCACGAAACCCTGGAGCGAACTCGGACCCCTTGAACCTAGCATGTCCGGCCGGTGACAGGAGCGATGGCAGGTTGATGAATCGCTTTGATTGATGGAATTTGATGGCTGCATCGCCTGGCCGAGCTGCCATCCCCTTATCGTTATCAAGTGCTGTCTCCTGATCGCATGATTGAGCTGGCGTTTCGGGCTGTAATTGCGAGGGTGGCCGTAGACTCCTTGACAACGGTTTATCCGCAAGTGATGCGGCGAGCCTTTGCAATCGAACAAGCGTCGGTCGTTCGACTTGTCGGAGAGATTGATGGAGGTGGCATCGTTTTTTGCAGTTCGATCTTGCGTTCCTGAATAAAAACAACGTTGTGCCCCGTGGGCATGCGCGTGGGAATGCAGGGCGCGCGCCCTGTTAAAGCGGGCCTTGGAGTTCCCCGAAATAGTCGGTCAGGGCACGGGATGCCTTTCGTTCCGTTGGGTTTGAATGATTGTCGACGATGAACCACGTCTTCATTTGGAGTAATCAGAGAGGTGGTACCAGAGACATGGCTTTGCTGGCACATCGTAGCTGCAAGTACACTTCACGAAGTGTCGCGAGTGTTTTCCACGTGATGAGCTGTCACACTTAGAGTTTCGGAACAGTGATCCGAAGCGTGAGTTCGAGGTGTCAAAGTTGAAGATAGACATGGTGACTTGAATTGATGTTCGTTGATTGTGTGGAAAGAGAACTCACGACATGGGCGACGAGACTATTTAAATGCTCCGGTATGCTGCGCGTGCTTTATCGTGGTCACGCATGGCGCAGAAATGGGTGTACAAGGTAAAATCGCGGCATGCCTGACACGGTGATTAATCGGGGCCGTGCCAGGTTTCAAGAATCCGAGTTCAACCCTGACCCCGGTAATCGGACTTGTCCAATTTCTTCACAGCCGAACTCAAACAGGTTTTTGGTTTGTGTAGCTTGAGCTGTCACAGGCCGGCGACTCAGGAGACGCACATGATCCCCGTCTTGGTCTTCGTAAAGGTATATATTTTTGCCTAGTCACATGCTAGTGACTTGCGTCCAAGAGCGGCTTCTCGTGCCGAAGGCTCAAAGCTCGCAATGAAGTGGTCCGGGTGGTCTGAGCAAACAGCCTTATGGCCCTTGACACATGACGAATCCCGAGGCACGGACATAATCCTCCTCGTCGACTTCCAGAAGCGATCGCCAGAGGCAGACCTGGCGCAGCATGGCGAAGCGAGCAAATGACGCCGACAGCGCTTGCACGTGTGACGTGTTCGATGGCAGGCACTGAGACCGTTCACCTGCGAATCGACATGCCCGATCATGTGAAGGCGCAAACGCAGGTAGGTACGGTGTTTCCATTCATCGCAAAAATTGCAGCCACCGGGTATCTTGAACCAGCCTCAAACGCCTAGGCTATGCAAAAACGGCCTTGTAGCAACGCCGCAGCCCCCGATCAATCGAACAAGTCATATGAACTTATCATCCCTCGACCTCCTTGCTCCTGTCCTTCAGAAATTCGGAGAGCCATAAGAGCGGCTTCTCTGGCTCATACACAGCGAGGTACTTCATTCCCTCCAGCAGATGGGGTGTGATGTTTTGGTTCAGGAATTGCCTTGTTGGACCGCCATGGGCGACAGGCTTGTCGGGCCTAGCTGTGACTGGAGGCGGAGGGATTGAGCCCGGGCGAGGTGTGTTTGCGGTAGGTGTCGCTGCAGCCGCGACTGTCACAGGCGCGGACTCTTGAACAGCTGGCGTATGATCTGCGTTGACTGCTGAGGGCGCAACGCCTTCTGTCATCTGTGTCGAAGCGGTATTATCGGTGAGGGCTGGTTGGACGGTGCTGAGCGTAGGCTGGATGGGTTTGTTAGGTGCTGCAATGAGAACGGATGCGTGGTTGCTATACCTCTGCGACAGACTCTTCCTTCATCTCAACATCTGCGCTGATTGGCGCATTGCCATTGGGTAGTTGTTCGGCCATTGTTATTTTTTGGTGTTTATGACAGCTCAATGGAAGGTGGAAAGGGCCGAGGCTACATTTGCTGGAAGCACGCGTTGAACGCCCAAAGTTCAAGCCTTGGCGCGTTTGGTGACTTCACTTCTCGCTCCCTGATCGTTACATGTCTCATGGCATTATTCGTTTCCACAATAGCCTCCAAAAATGAGAAATTCGAACACCATATTGGCACGTACTTGATACAATGAGATTTCCAACGTGATCTGCATCTTATCTTGTTGACCATGATTGACTGATGGTACATCAGAATACACAACGCCACTCCTAGGTACACCGTCGAAGTACAAATGCGCTACTACATGGTGGCTTCATGCCGGTGTACCGATGTGAAGAGCGTCCTCTACACTCGACTTTTCATGAGTGTAAACTGAAAGAAATTGTGAACGATGCAAGATACATGGACAAGAACAGACCGGCACGATACTGAGCCCTACTCTTTCAAGGGTTCACGTGCTGAACTCTCACTTGACTGCTGAAAAACGCTACGCCGGTATAACGGTTTGGAATTTTTGAAACCGAAGCTCGCCATATACACCTTGATGCGTCAATGCGAACGCCATGCAATACACGATTTGTAGAATCATTCTTTGGACCTCTACAGTAGTAGTACAGTGGAATCTCAACTCTGCGTTTCTTCAATCTTGCCGCCAGTACAGGTCATGTCACCGGTCGGCAGAAATTGACTCTCCCGTTTACTTCAAGCAACGTCGGCCGCCTGGAGCCTCAGATGCAGCTTGACTTGAGCACTTCATTCACACGTGTCTACTTGAGATTGTCGATCCTACCCCAAAAGCTACGATCACCGAGTGAGGCAAACCATGTGAATACGCACTCCAGCCAGCTTATAAGCTGCTTGCCCCATCCGACCAACTGACCTTCGACTTCTCTGCTCATCAAATCGAAAGACCACGACATTCCCCAACATAAGCTAGCTTTTGCTCAACCAGGCCTTGTACCTTTCAACTTCTTCAACACCATTATTACGCTACCATCCATCTGTTAACCGCACGACGCGGCCAACTGACCGCTTTCTTCGCCGGCTTCACTTCCTTCACCATGCCTCCCAAGGGTTCTGGCAAGAACCAGTCTAAGGAGCAGACCAAGACTCCTCAGGTACGTCCACCTTGGCTTAGTCGTGGACCGGCTCATTCATCATACTGACTTCGCCGCCGCAGAAAACCAAGGCCGACTCCAAAGCCGCTACTCCGACTAAGACGCCGACCAAGACCGCTAGCAAGACAGCCACGAAGCAGACTCCGAAGAAAGAGGAGCCAAAGAAAGAGGAACCCAAGCCCGTCACTCCGAAAAAGCCGAAGCCGGCCGCCAAGTACACCAAGCTCGCCCGCAACGACAAGGCCACCCTGCCCATTGAAGTCACCCTCCAGGGTGATATCCTCCAGGCGAAGCAAGTCAAGACCAACTACGCCCATGCGCTCAAGCTCGACGCCTCCCACCCGTTCACTCTGGTCGACACTGTAAGTCTTCATTTCATTTGCCTCCACCATCGTCACTAACGTTGCCTAGTACGTCGTCCCTGAAGGTCATCAATATGAAGGCCACCAAGTCATCCTCCTCAAGCCGTCCCAGGCTTTCAAGTTCTTGAAGCTGCCGAAGGAGGTCCGCAACCGCATCTACAAGTTCCTCTTCTTCACCAAGGGCCAGGGGTCCCAGCCGATTGTCATCGACGGCAAGCGCAAGTACGAGCCCAAGGACCCGTACGCGAAGTCCTTTGCCGAAGGCAGCGACAACCGCATCGCTATCTTGAAAGTCAACAAAGAGGTGATTATTCTCTTAGCCCAAATGTCACCATTGAAGCCCACTGACCACTCTTAGATCCACGAGGAGGCCATTCCAGTCTTGTACAGCAGGCCCATCCGCTGCGAGACTCCTTCTATCCTCATGAGCTTCTTCGGCAACCTCAGCAACCATCTGCGTGCCCACTTGCGCCACATCGAGATCCGCTCGTACGTCAAGAAGGACGCCAGGAACGCCCTCACCTTCCTCGCCGAGGCGAAGGGCCTGGAGCACTTGCGCCTCGAAGTTGGTGTTGTCAAGGACGACGACCCAGTCCACGCTGCCGGACTCTTCTGGCCGGACGTGTGCAAGCTCCTTGAGGCCGTTGGCTCGAAGATCGAGAAGTCCATGGTCCCTCCTCGCAAGGTGATGCCGCAGGATCCTGACGTCAAGGAAGAGGAGTCTTCCCAGGAGGAAGAGAGCGAGAGTGACAGTGAGAGCGAAGACGAGGATGAAGGTGAGGGCGAGGGCGAGGATGAGAGCGAAGACAACGAGACTGAGGAGAGCGACGAGTCCGCCAAGTCTGATGAGGCTGGGACCAAAGACAGCAAGGACGACGTCGCCAAATCTACCGATACCGAGACCAAGGACGTCGACAACGATGTCGCTATGTCTACCGAGCCGGAAGACGCTGAGGACGTCAAGATGGCCAACACTGAGTCCAACGACCACAAGCCCGCCGACGTTCAAGTCGAAGACACCCATACCTCTGACGCCGCCGAGAAGACCTCCGAGCCCAGCAAGAAGGACTCCAAGTTTCCCACTCCAGCCGTGCCCATCAAGAAGAAGGCCACCCAGCCCGAGCCGCCGCAGCTGATTCAAGGCAAGAAGTGCTTCGCCATCGACATCCTCAACTTCGGCAAGGCATCTCTAAAGAACAAGGACGGAGCCGTCTGGACCAACGAGAAGAAGCAGAAGTTCCTCGCCGCCCTCGAGGCCAAGCTCAAGTAAGTCCCATCCTCACTCCCCTACCCACCATCCTAACTCAAAGTCCCGATCACTGATACGCATCCCTTCTTCAAGATAATCAACCAAACAAAAGCTCACGCTTCACCAAAACAGTGCCATACGCCTTTCTCTCTGGGCCTGTGTGTGCGGCTCTTACGTCAGCGGACACAGCTGCTCTGCAGAGCTCAATTACCAGAAAAAGAGTGTAGCGGCGAAGCTGTTGCAGGACGAATTCAAGCACCCGGGACATGGAGGTTCGGAGATGACTAACGAGACTTTTGCCATGTTGTGCTGAAGACCGGTTGATGCTCCGCGGCGTCGGCTGTTATTCTTTTCTTTTCCTTTTTCTTTTCTTTTTGGAGAAACTACCCAATCGAGCGAGCAAGCAACCCAAAGTATGCTTCGCAAGATTGTTGATTCTTCTTTACTTTACTTTATTCTACTCCATTTCAAAGGGCAGCATCCAGGATATCACACCACAAAACAGACTGGCGAAATCGGGTCAGCTACAGATGTTCAGATAGCTAGCCTCATTCTTTAACACTCTGCATCATCATGTCCCACTTTTCCGTAGCAATATCCTTGTCTAGCAAAGCAGAGCCCACAGAACGTTTCCCGTAGCTAACACCGCATCAACGAGCTCAAGCAGATGGCTCAGCTAAGCACAGAGGGTCAACTTCCTCCCAGTTAAACAGATTGACAGTACCATGATTCAAGTAATCGCGTTTTCACACATTCAAAGCAATTCATATCATGTGTCTGAGGCAAAGGCTGCACGAAACCAGTAGCATGTTGACGCAAATTATAGCTTTGTACATCAAACATATAAACCAGGAGCTATCAAACACCCACCAAGCAGCAAAAGACCCGCTCACCAGCTCCAGATCCGCCAGAGGTACAAAACAGCGCCGAAACCCGCCACAATGCCCAGACTCTTGCAGAACTCGTTGAAAGCGATTCTCGGCCGGGTGTGTCCGCGGCGCTTCCTCCTCCACTTGCTCTGACTATCCATAGCATAATCACCGAGATCACCGACATTGGACTCTTCGTCCGAGTCGTCCAGATCATGCGGGAAAAGGCTGCCTTTGTCGAACATGGGCACATTGGGCAGACCGCCTGGTGGTAAGTTGTAGTTGTTGCAGGGCGCGGGACTGACGCTGCGGGTACGCGCGTTGTAGGATCGCTGAACGCCGAGGGTTTGGTTGTCGGCCATGGATTTGAGGCCGGTGGAGGAAGCTCGCTGGCGGCCTTTGAATTCACTCTTGTTTGGGGTGGAGTATCCGTTTGCGCTGCCGTTTGGCGAGCCTTGGTTGCGGAAGGATGGTAGTGAGAGCTCTGAGAGAGTGTCGGTTTCCTCGCCTGTGCTGTCTACCTCTACGCCGCGCATGGCGATGAGCACTGCTCTGGCGAGTAGGACGAGGATTGTGAAGCCCGCGAGCTTGCCATAATTTATGAGGATGCCAATCTGATCCGGCAATAGGCACAAATGCGTCTGCGCCGTAGGTTGCGAACCATGCAGTGACTCTCCGTCAGCATCAACTGGGTTCCACAGGCTGAGGAGCTGGAAGCCCGGTTTGCGAACGCCCATGGCCCAGCTGAAACTCTTGACTGTGGTTTCGCGAACGCTCGTGGGCTTAGGTGAGCGGTTCTTACCAATGCTGCCGATGTTGTAGCGATGGTACACGTCGCAGTAATCGTGATCATCTCCCGAAAAGATGTGCACAATGTCGCCAGCATTGCTGACTTTCTGCGCTACTTCGTTCGACAGTTCTCGAGTCAGCGTGTTCTGGTATTGGTAGCCGCCAGAAATTGAGATTGCATGGCCACGCTCGCGCAAGACGCCACAGTCAGTCCCAGGATCTCGGTACAGTGGCACATGAGTCAGGAGCACAACCGGGAGGTTCACTAGGTGCTTGGGAGGACTGCGTCGTGAAGTAACCTTAGTATCAGGCTCTCCTACCACATGCTTCGAGCTCGTGTCGTAGTCGTGACCGGGGTAGTACTCGGCCATCTGGTCGGCCACCACTGTTGCAGCAGAGGATTGTATGCCATCCAGAAAATTCATTGCTGGTTTCCATATATGTTGACGCTCCTCCACCGTGCCTGGATACGACTGGCCGCTTATCTCGAATTGTGAGTATGCAGCAAGAGAAGGTGCGTCGATACTGACGAAGGAATGGTTTCCAAGGACATCGACACGGTTTGTTTCGCCGAAACGAGCATTGAAGCGATCGCGAACCCCAAGCTGCACACCAGTGCCGAACCCGACGTCGTGGTTCCCAGGTAAGCTTGTGAGCAGACGTCTAGTCTTCCCACCGATGACCGCATGCTCTTCTTTAGTGATGTCGTTCGCGCCGTTCATGACGTTCAGAGGGTGGGCGGGTACATCCCAGGCAGGGATAGTCCTTCGCAGAGTTCTTGGATATAGCTGCTCGGACGAGAAGAACATGTTTCCGAAGCGTTCGTACTCGATATTCCACTGCTTCATGCCCCAGCTCTTCCACCGTCCATTCTCGCCGTACACGAATTCCTTGAGGTCGTTCCCACGTTTATCAATGTTGTGATCCTCTGGACGAACGCTCTCCGGGTCGCCATTCGTTTGTTCCTTCAACGTCATCTCCCTGTCGTATGAAGCCCAGCTTCTCTTTTGGTGTCCTTTGGCGCCATCAGAATCGGATGCGCCGCTGTTGGCCTCCGCTTGTGGCCGCGCCTTCTCTTCTTCTTCCAACTGCTTTTGCTTTTTCTCGCTCTGGGCCTTCAATTTGTCTAGCTTCTTCTGCTGGCTCTTTCTCAGCGGTCGCGGCTTTTCGGTTGCCCATTCCCTGCCTCCGTCGAATAGATCGCCCAAGAAAACGATAGAGTCCGGGTCGAGATCGCGGTTGATCAACTGGAAGTTCCGTCGCATGTACCGATCCGTGTAGCGCTCGGTAAGCGTAGAAAGAGGCCATGGTCGGCCGGGATATGTGTGAGGGTCGACAATCTGAGGATCTGCGACGAAGGCTAGCCGGTGAGGGGCAGCTCCAGCAGGCCAGTTCTCCCAAGACGACCAAGCGCACGCCTCGATGTGTTCTTCGAATGTGCGCCGCTCGCCATTGCGTATGGCAATGATCCAGACTAGGACGAGGAGCGGGATGGTAAGCAAGGAGATGTAGCGGGTGATGGTCGACTGTCGAGTCAACGAGCGGAGTAGACGTGCCGCGACATGTTGCAGATGCATTACTGAGGAGGAGGGTGGTGTGCGCCTGGGTTAGGAGTACGCATTCTCGCGTTGTGTCGTTCAGTACATGTAGTCCTTGGTGTGTATGGTGTATGCTGACGCTGGTAACTGGGGGCCTGATGGAGCTATGGTATGTGCATTCGAACATGTCACCACGCAAGCAGCCCACGCAATAAAGGCAGAGACACACTAGGCCAATATGCAGGGCGGCAGGGATGCTGCTTTGGTGTTTAGGGAGGCGATTTAGCGCAGGTCCCTCTTTCTGGGGAAACATTTGGCCTCGGCTCTCAAAAATTGGAAGGTATGTAGCTTTCCGCGCCCGTTGTCGTTTTGTCTTCACAGAACTATTAAGGCGATATCTAGGAAGCACAAAGCTGACTGGCAGACGCACAGCAGGGTTGAAGTGTTACAGATATGTTACACACGCGACACTGATCCCGTCCAAGGTGACAAAGCAACTACCGAGAGACCCACTGTCAAGTAGACGTCATGGGTGGGCATTCTGCGGTTTTCTTGCTTACTGATGCATTTATTTGATGTTCAATCACCAAGATCAAGGCCTTCATCTTTCCTCTCCTTCTACTCATCAGACCCGCAGACATTCTCAAACAACCCACCATGCTCGTGATACAAGGAGCCTCCGGCAAGCTCGGCTACGCCACTCTTACCGCTTTGCTTGACAACGATCTGATCTCACCGACTGAGATCACCGTAACATCATCGTCCGACGCTGGCACAGCAAAACTGAAGCCAGCTACCGACAAGGGTGTCAAGCTTGTCTCAGCGGACTGGGACAATCCTGCATCCTGGGAGACTGCCTTCAAGGGCGCTGACAAGCTCTTCCTCATCTCTAGTGCACGCATTGACAAGGACTTTGGCGATGCACCGTACGGCGAGGGACGCGAAGCCGACCACTTCCCAGCTCTCGAGGCTGCGAAGAAGGTCGGCGTCAAACATGTCTACTACACTAGCCTCGCTTTTGCCAACCCGAGCAAGAGCCGTGTTATGAAAGCACACGAGCGTACGGAAGAGTACCTGCAACGCGAATGGCCTGGAAAGTTCACCATCATTCGTGAAGGTCTCTACAATGAGAGCTGGCCGCTCTACTTTGGCCATTACGACGTTCCCAATGATTCGAGAGACGAGGTCGTTACTGGCGGAGATGGTCCGATCAGCTGGACGAGTATTCCTGATCTTGGTCTGGCGAACGCACTGATCCTGGCTGCACCTTCAAGTCAATGGGCAAGCAAGACGTTTTACCTCAGCCAGCGTCAGACTCATACTCTGAAGGATGTAGCGGGCATGGTATCCAAGGCGAAAGGGAAGCAAGTGGCCCACAAGACAGTGTCGAGACAGGAGCACGAGAAGTTCTACGTGCAAGAGCGCGGCATGCCGGAAGCGATGATCACCTGGTGGTCGAAGTCGTACGATGCGCTGAAGGATGATGAGTGCGAGATTGATGACCCTACGCTGGAGCAGTTGCTTGCGACGAAAGGTGTGAAGCCGACGCCTATGGAGGAGACTATGGCGGAGATGCTGAAGACCTGATGGACACTGATGATGAGAGCGAGCAGCAAGTCTACCATTATAAGTCCGTGTATGATCAAGCTTTCGGTGAACAACTTCCCGCTTCCGCACAACTGATTGTTTAGGCGCGCGTGTTTGATGATGGCTCGCTGTACTTCACCACAACATACACATGCTCGCAATGTTCATTTCCACTCTGTCGCAATCATGGCTTGACCTACTTCCATACGTACATCCCGCCGCACCTTCAACAACAACAACAACAACAACAACAACAACAACAACAAG